>CM056994.1:324949659-324966806 GCA_029891345.1 Dryococelus australis
AAGATTGTGCTGTTCTGGATATCTGGTGACAGTCGGTCCTCCAGCTCGTTTTCCTTGTCTGGGACATGCTCCTCGACAAAGTTGTAGGATTGGCGGAGCAACACCCACTGGGTCAGTTTACTTCTCGCCTCTTTTGTGTTGTAACATCAGTTAAGACGCTGGTTATCCGTGCATAGTACGAACTGCCTATATTCGAGGTAGGCGCGCTATTTCTTCACCATCCACACTACTGCGAGGTTCTCATGTTCATTCACATTGTACTTTTTCTCCATCGCTCCCAGCTTGGTACTGGCAAATTCGATAATCTGAAGCGTGTTGCCATCTCCACACTAGTAAAGTAGAGCTCCCAGCCCCTCCTGACTTGTATCTGTTTGTAGGTATAATTGCCGGATCGCATTATATCTTGCTAATGTCGGACAAGAGCAAGAAATGGTTCTTCGTATCCTGGAAAGCTTTCTCTTCATTCTCGCCCCACACAAACCTGCATTGCAGTGAAAGTAGATCGGTTAGCAGTGCTGTAACTACGGCGAACATCTCAATAAATTTGCGCAACCAATACACGAGCCCAAAAATCCTGCGGACTTGTATGCAATTTTTTGGAGCAGCGTAGTTCTCGATTACCTGCAGCTGCTTGCTGTTGGGCTGGTTCCCATTTTCTTGCATGTTGAGCCCTAAGAATTCTAGGTTGCGTTTACACAGGTGACATTTGTTTACTGTGCAGGTGAGTCCGTTTATGGCGAAGCATTCAAGTACCATTGACAGGTGGTGAACATGGTCTTCCCAGCTGTTTCACCATACCGCAATGTAGTCCAGGTAGTGCAGGGTGCACATACCAAACAGCCCATCCAGGACTCGAACCATCATGGACAGAAATGTAGCAGGTGCACATTTCAGTCAGAATGGCATTGCACAAAACTGGTATCATTGTCCCATGTGCCTTGTGAATGCTGTCTTTTCTCGGTCTTCCTGCTTGATGGGCACCTGCCAGTACCCACTGTGCAGGTCCAACAATGTCATAATTTTAGCATTGTCTAGTGAACTCAATGTGTCTCGCACACTTGCATATGGTGGTAAAGCACTTCGGGTTACCTGGTTTACGGGGTAGAAGACCACACAGACCCTCCAGCTGCCATATTTCTTCAGTGCGAGTGTGATCGCGGAGTTGTAGCGACGTCTAGTTGGTTCGATGATGCCGTTCGCCAACATTTCTTTCACCGTTTCTCTAGAATGACCCGTGCTTGATGTGGTAAATAGCCTCTTGGTACAACATAAATCAGTTCCTCTTGCGTGAGTTTGATGTCATGTTCCGCTACCGTTGTTCGCCTATGTGCATCGTGTTCAGCGAATACTTCTTGACACTCGTCCATCATCGCTGGAACGCCACCTGGTGTTGTGGCGGGACCTCGTGGTCGAAGTCGTTTAGATTGATGTGCAGCATATTTTCTAGGTGCTTCTAATCTATGGAATACACTGTGCGTCACTCTGTTGCACCAAAATGGATCCTTCTGGCGGTAGGTCCCACGATGGTATTTTGCTCCTGCATCAATGGCACACCCAGTATCGCATCCTCCCATACTTCTTCAGTTATCATGGAAGTTGTGATGGTTTCTAGGTCACGTACAGGCACCATCACGGTAGCTTGCCCTTCCACACTACTACTGTGCTGCCCCGTCGCTAGTTGTGTGAAGTGATTGGTGGGCGTGATGTCTCTTGTCTATACAATATGCTTCTTTACGAAATTGTGGGAATCAGCCATGTCAATGAGCGAATGGCATGGCTGTCCATTCGGGTGGACGAGGATTCGAACAAACCATGTAATATTGCTGCTGACCTATTGAATTAATGACTGTTGTGGTGATTTTCCGGGTGCTCCTTCTGTACTGGGGGATCGGCGGCATCTGGCCTCCTTACCTCTGTGGGCTATTTCCCTGGTTGTTCCTTGCTGGTCCACGATAATCGTCCATGTGTGTGTTGTTCGGACATCGGCTGTGCCAGTGATGTTATAAGCCAATGCCGGTCTGCAGAAATGCTGTAAGATCTTCCATGTCCCAGCCACGTAACATTAACTCTATTACTGGAGTTAGAGTGTTGGCATGCATTCTCTCGGCTGTTGTTGTTCTGCCCCATCACTTGCTTTCATCGTGGTTCAACACTTGGTATCGGTGGCCTGCTGAACTGTTCTCGCTGTTGCACTCCTTCGTTGCTTCCAAATTCACGCCGCCCTTATGCAGCACTGGACTGGCAACAAGACTGACGTCCGTTCCACTTCAGAATCACTGCAACTTTCAAAACTTTCTCGATACTACTGTTCATAAATGGCAGTGACGCTGCACGGTACTCCAGTAGTGTTGTTTCTGTCACAATCTCTAATACTTCTCGCTCTGGCAATTTCTGTTGAAACCTGCAATCCTGTTGTATTTTCTGGGTGATGAACATCTGCAGTTGCTTCTCTGGCTGCTGTTCCTGCCATAACAACTTTGTTTGCGCCTGCAGTGGCGAGAAGGTGCTTCCTTACCTGCATTGAAACACACTAACAAAAATACGTCCCAGCTGAGACCGTAGTGGTTTATAGCAGTGTACCATTTACCAGCTCCACCCACCAACTGATTGCCTACAAAACTTGTCCACTCATCTTTGTAAATATAGTATCTCTTCAGTCTCGTGGTGCAATCAGTTACAAAAAATTCTGGGTCCTCACTTGCAGTGCTGGAAAATGTCTGTAATGTCTGAAATTTCATTGAAGGTCATTCTTGGTGGTTCTCTTGCATCAGTTCCTGCTTAATTTTGGTATCTGGTTTCTTCTTTGTTCCTTGCTGCCCATTTTGTGTTGAGTTCTGTTTGTTGCTGAGCATATGAAAAGTAATTGGAGTTGCTGTGGGAAAAGGTGTAGATAACATTGCTTCTTAGTACATATGTTGCAGATAGTAAGTGGGTAATGAGGTAAATATGAAGCGAAAATTTGATTTGGTCGTGGAATTGTGGACAGTGCTGGTACAGGCAGGTCAGACTGCACATTTGTTTTGTTGTTGTTGTTGGTGGCCACGTGGGTCGATGTGAAATGTGACGCACTGCTCTGATCTCCCTCCTTGCTCACGCAGTCTCCATGCTCTTGCCTTCCCGGTGTTACCATGTTTCTGCTGGTTACTAAATGCCGTTCCCATTTTTCCCATTTCCCTGCTGTGTTGAATACTGTTCTCCTCTATCGGTTGCTCCAATCAATGGCATATTAAATCAGTTTCAAATCGATTCCAATTGTAATTTGTGTGTCTGGATCAAAAATTCTGATTACAACTGTCGCAAATAAACTGCATCTCTTCCATTGTGCTTGCTTCCGTTTTGCTGAGAAATTCACTGTGAAAACTTGTGTGACACTGTTCGTATTTGAGTAGTAATGTTCCCTGTTCCGTGCATAATAAATTTAAACACCAGTTTGCTTGCACATTATATTGATTTGAATTTTGAATTTGGGTAGGTAGGTCCGAAAGTTCATCAAATGTTGCTTCTTCCTGCTAGACATCCACACTGTTGCTATTGATGTGGTTGACTGATAAGCTGGGCTTTCATTCGCATCTGAATAAATATGTGCCTAGTTCGTATTTGGCAATAAGGTCTATCTCCTTCACTCGGAGACAATGCTGGCGCATCAGCGCCGGTGTGCTGTGAAGTGTTCGGCCAGCTATTGTGCATTCTTGTTAACATACCCACGTTGATGCGTGAGCAGGGATGCAGAAGCACGATGCAGAAGTTCAGTGTGGCATGGCAGCCCCGTATAACATGGTGTGGTGAAGGGTTTAGCAGATGGTAGGCGCACAGCTGACTGCTGGCATGCAGTGAGCGGGTAGCATGGAGAGGAGGATCATCATTCATTTCCTTTCTCCTTCTTGGCACGTGGCAGCTGGGGGTGGTGATGTCGGGGGGGAGGGGAAGCACGTGTACGCTCCCCGGTCTTTGTCCCTGCTGCTCGGCGACAATATGTCACACTGATGACGTTATGACGGCCACCCCAGGTTGGCGACCTCATCCTCGCCCTTGCTGAAGCAATGGCGACTGCCTTGTAGTTCTGGCATGCATTCCGCTGCCGACCATATTCATCCTTCCTGGTGTCATATAAGCATCTGGTAGGCGACTTGACACTGCTCCTTCGCTGTATGGGACGCCAAGTTAACCACGAAGTTCCCTCACTGAGGGTGATTTCAGGAAAGTTAAATACAAGAAAAATTTGGGTAAACATTTGGAAAACAAAATTTGGATTTCAGGTTTAGCAACTAAGTTGGGCGCAATTTTGACATGCTACCTCGGTGCCTCATTGGGTAGAGGCAGAATATGAGGACCGGTGAATTTTTGTAAAAGGTTTTATTCAGGGCACCAGACATTGCTAGACAATGTCGTGTGAAGTCTGATGTTAGTAAAGGTGTCAGAATGGCAGTAGAGATCTGCCACATGTTCGGGCAACACATTTGATGTTGGTCTAATGCGCAGGAGGCTGGAAACTAGTGCCAAGATGTTGGTTAATAAGGATATTGGTTAGGTGAGGAGTGGTTAATATAGTTTTGGAATCTCAGTGGAGATAATTACCTAGGGTGCCAGATATTGTCGGGTTGACAATATCATGAAGTCGGAAAGCAGCTGTGGACTCGTTCCTCAGTGTTGTTCGGCGACAACCACTGTAAATCCTCCAAGTGCAGTTGTTGTCTCCTCATAGAATAAAATTAATACTGACTGAATAACTCCCTTACTTGTTGCATTGTGGGATATCTGGGCTCCCCACACGTCCATATGAAACACTGTTACTTATTGCGCTGAATCGTGACCATTTCCGACATACTTGCTCAGTAAGGTACACTTTGAGAAAATTGGCAGGAGAAGGCCCTACCTTAAATACCTTGTCGCATACTGGAAATGAGCCACATGTAGTAATTCATCACTGCTGCGATTTATTCAGTTGCATGATATCATTCCTATCGGGAAAAGCTTATATTTATTGCTGCTTATGGTCCTGTCAGCTCGGGTAATTATGTAAAAAAGGCACGTGATCACATGAAATATCTTATGTATAATTTAAACCTACCCAGGTGATGTAACACTGGGTAGGTGCGAGGGGCGATGGAGTTTCGGACAGCTGAATTACGAAAAGGTTCTGGTATGGTAAAATAACTATTGCTGTGAAATCATTTCTCCAACATGGTGATGGCTGCCGGAGCGCGGAAACAGGAGCCCCGAAGTGACGCGGCATACCCCTTTCAAAGACAAATGAATACTGACATTCATGGCGTGCCGGCCGGCTTGGCGGACTGGCACACCACATTGCACTACTTCCTTGCACACAACATTTGCAAATCGGACTCGTACCCTCCATGCCAGTTGTTACATATTTATCCTACAATTAATACTATAAATATCTTTCATTATACCAAAACATAGATAATAGACATTAGACAAAATTACAAAAAGACTTTGAATACACTAAGGGCTTTAGGGCTGCAAAGACGGGTGTCTTTATCAGTTGTGTCCCCTTGTATGAACCTACCTTGTCAATTTATTGCACAAATTAAATAACAGAATTTTCACAGGGTATATTTTTGGATTCCTGCATCACTCCCACGTGGTCGCACTCACTCTGCTTTGCACCTCCTTTGTTCCTTGCCAGAGTGCACTGCACTTGCGCTTGTAGAGCGCGCATGCATACACACTTTGTTATGGAAACTTGTGCAGCGGGCAAACAGACTAAGGGGAAGGGGTCAACGTGGGCACATGCAAGTCGATAGAGCAGATTTTTCTTACAGGGTCGTTCGGCCGATGACCATAGCTATCCTGGATTGCAGCTCCTCATATATGATGATGTCAAAGTAATCCAACTGTGTATTGCACTGTGGCCTGTTCGGGTCAGCTCACATACCCATATTACTGATTGACGTTGCAAACAAAAATTCGTCAAATATTTCAATTTGCAGTTGATGCAATGACCCATCGTCTAGTCACATGTATTGCATTTTACACACACGATACTTGCACATGATATATATTGATATGTTTGGAGAAAGTTGTGGTTATATTAACTACCCGTGCCCTGAAGAGCTCTAAGGACATGGAATAAATGCCTCATGAAACTGTTCACAATGCATACTTACTCATTTATTAAACAAGGCTCTGTGGCCTACACTTGAAATACATAACAATTCTGGACTTAGAACCTGCCAGTAAGGTGAAACTGAGAAATGGTTGGTAGACTATAAAACTATTAAGTGCAGGTTTATACTTTGCCAGGCGATGCAAGCTATGGGGAAGAGGGGGATTTTGCTTGGGTGGTGAAAGAACAACAGTTCCAGTATTTATTCATTTCAATTGAAATAAAAATTATTGTAACAAACTTGAGTGCCGCAACCCCCCAACACTAAACCCGAGATGCGATAACACGGAACCACACCCCAATATGCTCGTAGCTGATTGGCGTGCACAGCATGCCACGCCGGACGCCGTTGGCGGGCCGGTGAACCACATGGAACTACTTTCTTAACATTGTAGACAATAAAAAAACTTTACACTTCTTTCCTGGTGCTGAAACATACATAAACAATTCTCAAATTTAACCCTGTATGGATTTACCGTGCTAGACTTTTGATGAATGAGGTGAGAATGGCACTCCTTATAATGATACATGAATAGAACACATTAAATTCACTTTAATCACACTGTATGCAAATTGAGGTTGTTTCCTCGTGTATGCTGGGCACACATGTCGACACCCTGCGGCTGTCAAACTGGCTCCGGGACACGTGGCTCACGTCATGTCCATGGAAGCCATGATGCGTGGCACATGTCATGTCCATGGAAGCCATGTTGCAGGATAACACTTTATTTTCCAATTTAGTAATTAATCAGTGTTTCAAGGGTCAAATACATATGTAAATGAGTTATAATTTAAGTTGTTATGCATTGTGATAGTAAACATTACAAGGACTCAGTTAGAATCAGCCAAAGTTCCATTTCAAAATTTTTGTCATTTCAGGTTAAGTCTCAAGCACAGGACATATCCCACATTTAGTTTTTCTATATTTACATTATGAATATGTAATTTTTATATTTAAATGATTGTGTTATTGTGTAACATCATGCCATCATCACTGCAATTGTCCATGCAAATTTCATTATAATTTGCATTTTATTTTATTACTATGTTTCTTCATGTACACTCGGGAAGGAAGGCTCAGTCAACCAGCGAGCCCCACACCAACAAGTCAGTAGTGTCTCATCTTCACATGGGGTGGCTGCAGTGTCGCGCCGCTCCGGGCCAGCACTCTTTCTCATCAATCATGATAGTTCTGTAATGTTATTTATTTGTACCAGATCATTTAAATTGTTTTGTTGCCCGGGGTGTGTGCCAGCCCACAACTTCGGTTCGTTTTGTACACAGCCAGTGCGTACTTTATAGTAAACCATGTAGGCCTTTGGCCATTGTCAGGACAAGAGTTCGCTGCTCAATAGTGGCTACAATTCATGTGAGTGCCCCATTGTGGAGGAATTGTGAATAAATAACGTGATGGTAAAACCTGTGTTTATTTATTTGCAACAGTCTGTTCATTGCTCCATTCCCTGCTTTGAAACAACGTAATTTTTATATATGATTGAACGAATGGTATGGAAGTGACCTCAGACAATTTCCTTGGGAGTGAGTTCAGTGTTTGAAAGGGGCCAGAACAACCTTCACTAACCTAGGTGTAGTACATGGATTATAGCACTGCAGCAACTTGGGCTCCGGACATCAGGAACGGCCACGTGGGATGACGGCTGCACGACTCAACACCAGCAACTTGACGTGATGGAATTTTGGAACATCAGAGGTTAGGAGGTTATTTAATTTGCAGGAAATGTTTGATTAGATTTTACCAGGTTTTCGGCACCAGTGAACAGCACAAGATTGATGTAGGGTCGTGATAGCTGATGGCCCCTTGGGGCCTCCCTGGTCTCCCGATGTATTTTTCCAGCAGAAACCATTCCGTCATAATTATATTGTCCTGTAGTCCTTATGCCTGGTCTAGTAGGAACTGCAGGCTTTCCCTAAATGCCAATACACACATGGTGGGTTGTATCAGCCACCTAATACAGTAGAAAATACATGTTTTACACTTGGTAAATAATAATGGATATGATCAATTTTTCAGAATGACCAGTAACTAATTCGTAGGTAGAACTCTGTTGACGTAACAATTTATTCACAAACCCTCATTTGAGGCACATACATTAAAAATCTCTACTTAAGCCCAGAGAGCTCTACGATAGTAAAAGTATTGCACGATGTCTACATTAATATTTAAGTTAAGAATTTACATCTTGGCCGTGCACAAATAGAGCATCCTGTGGGGTGGCACACACTCTGGGATGGATAACATATAAAAGGTTCCAGACATACTGAGTTAACGATGGTAGTTACATGATTGGTGGCAAGAAACTGAAGTCTTTGAGTGGGCCCTCACGCACTACCTATCTAACAAGATACAATGAAGTTACTACTGACTGCCTGCATGCGAGACGACCAGCAGTGGTGCGAGCTCCTGTGTGACATTTAAAGCACCATTATTCAACAACACTTTATTATGATAAATGAATATCTATGAAAAATGGAACGAAGAGTGTTTCACGTCACACTAGTCACTATAAACTTTACTATTAAAAAATAAAACAGAAAATAAAAATATTACATTAAACTTTTCACTTAGTTTAGTACATATTTTTGGTATGTGGTTACTTTATTCTGGAGTGGTCCGTTTTTTTTGCCTATTATTTCAGAATGTTATAGAAAAAAGCTGAAATTACATAACAAGAATATAAAACAATTAATACCCTTGTAAAAAAACTGTGAAAAAGTTAGGTTATCTCGCCACATGGCCGTACTTGTGCCATTTGGCTTAATTGTGTTTGGCATACATAACTTCACACTCTGAATAATACTGATCCCACTACTGGAACTATGGCCGCGATAATGACCGTAAAATAATATATTAGTTTAAAGTAAATTAGGTCAGGTGCACGTCCTGCAATGTACACAAAATTACATTAGAATATTTACTATGCTGCACTATTAAAATATGGCTAGCACGTGGCTGAATTAATATTATTCTAATGTGCATGACAAGTACTCTGGCATAAAACACTCTGCAATATACCACACTGCCATTTATATCCCTTATCAATTAAACAAAACACAATGATGCTCAAAGGCAGTGGTTAGGTGCATGATTAATAAAACATAAACAAATATCCTATTTTATAAATAACACAAGTTACACACATGGTACTGAAGACTTGCTACGTAACACAGGCACACATCATGTAATAATTATTAAACTTCTCAACAAATAATTAAAGTGCTTTAAAAGAAGAAAACATAAATATTAACTGTCATGCACTGCACTGATGTACTGTACATATAGACATAGAAGATAGGCTCATGTGCTGATGTCTCCTCGTGGCAGTGTGGTGTCCTGATAGTTGTTATGTCGGCAGTATGAATTGGCTAGGGTAGACCGGTTCACGTCAAACCCGTGCTCTTCGCTGAGAGCTAGTGCCTGATGGAAAAATATCCTCTAAATTCCTCTCAAGCGTTCCTTGTTCCTGATGCTCCAAAAACACCAGGCATCACTGTGTACATTGCATGCAAAAACCTTTGCTAAACAATTATTAAAGTAATTAAAATTTTATTATAATTGTCAAGCCCCTGTCACTCTGTCATTTTTTTTCTGTTGAACTGCTTCTATTAAATCTGGTAAAATAAAGTTGGACAATTATTACATTGTTGAAACTTCATAAACACCACCATTTTTGGTTGAGAAATGGATGGCTTCCGTTTGAAACAAATATTTGAAAATTGGACCAGTTATAAAAGTTATTTGATGTTTGACATCTCAGCCAATCAGAAAAATGCACGAAAAAAGGAGGTTACAAAATTCGATGTAAGAAAAGATTGCTAGATATGAAGAAAATTATATAAATAATTAGTTTTTGTAAATGCTGTGTGGGCATGAATGCTATTTCAAGTGCATATTGAACATTATTACGAACTTGGTGGCGTTAAATTTCATTGTGCAGGATACATCTCTGATAAATAAATTTTAATTTAGTAAAGAAGCTAAAAAAAATACAACGTATCTTCCACTTCTTCCTGAATTGGACTGCATGGGAAAATAAAAATAATTACAAAATAATTACTAAAATTAGATACGTTCATAAAATAAAATTTACTCTGACACATTTTCAAACACATTCAATGGCTGTTTCCAAATTCAGTAACCGCGTCCATTGTTCCCATGTCCCTACGTCTTTTCGTTCTTGCATCCATTGTGGAAATGGCTGCATAGAAGGTTTGATATCAACTCGAATTCTGCTACAGCTAGGGCGCACTTAGGTAGCGCTAACTGTAACACACTTTTTACTGCTTTGTAGTTTGATCTTTATTTGTGTTTTCTGTGGGATCATGGTGAAGTGTCAACAATTTATTGCAGACGAAAATCTTGTTAGATTTGAGGTTTTATAAGTTATGCTTGGCGATGGCTGCAAATAGAAATAGATATTTCTTATAAATAG
This sequence comes from Dryococelus australis, assembly GCA_029891345.1. Classification (NCBI taxonomy): domain Eukaryota; kingdom Metazoa; phylum Arthropoda; class Insecta; order Phasmatodea; family Phasmatidae; genus Dryococelus; species Dryococelus australis. The sequence goes on from CM056994.1 coordinate 324,960,238, forward strand.
GTCATTTTAAGTTTGATGAGCATATACAAATTACAAATGCATTTGTTGAAATTATTAATGTGTATATTGAAGTTGATTGTTTAAGTGGTCAGAATTTAAACAGCATTTTATTTAATGCGATAATGTAGGAATCCTATTTATACACTGTAAAATATATAGAAGAAAAAGGGGGGGGGGGAAGGTTTTTATCCTTATTAATCAACAACTAAAAGAAAATACACATCCATACCACACCACACACGTGAAATTGTTGTAAACAATAATATAAATAAATGACGAACGAATTCCGTAGCTAGGATATAGCTTCTTATACAAAAGAAAACTTCAGCATCTTATTTTTTCGTTTCCTTTCTTCTGACGAAACCACCAATACACAATACAATACTGTAAAGTCAAAGTTCAGACAATTGAACATCGGATCTCGAGCTTCGTAATAATGTGTATCTTGTTATGTAAATAATTGTATTATCCAGGAATGCAATTTACCTACTTTTTTTTTAATAGGTTTAGAATTTGCGTTAAAAGTTTATTTCAAAACAAAAAACACATTTGTTTACTTTATTTAAAAATGTCCATTCATATATTTCCTCTTCGACGAGCTCTGTTTAAAATACTGAGATTAAAATCGCCCTTAAATAAAATAATGCACTTTCCACATAACCTCTATTAGATTCTCGGCAAAATGGCTGCTTGACTTTGACTTAAGATTTCATCTTTTAGAAATCGTAAAGTCAAGAGTACCTGACTTTACCTTTAACAGGTCCATTATGTCAAGCTCCATGTGATACAACATGTCGGAAACCAAAACGTAAAGTCAAAACGTAAAGTCAAATGTTAAAGTTTTCAATTGTGTAAGGATCTTAGGGGATCCATTAGGCCAGTATTCGGAAAAAGCCATGTCATTTTATAAAATTTTTTGAAGGAAAAATTCCAAGGCTGTATTTCGTCTACATATTTTATTGTCAAATATAGTTGAAGGTGAGAGTTTGACAGTGTGACAGTTTGACACGGGATTTAACCATAGTTCATTCTTGGGAGAATTCTTGCCCTTAATATTAGGGAAAAGCTTTGGCAATGTCACCCACACATTAATTGCATACAGAAGCTCCTCTTGCTTGACATGAATGCAGCATTAACGAGTTTTCCCTAACCATTTTTGCCGCCGCAGTCATTAATAGCTTTAGTGCATCCCAGGGTGAGACGAACAACCCAGAGTATGTCACACAATTGTTATCACGTATTTCACTTTAATTAATATCATCCAATAAGTGTGACAGCATTGCCGTGATTCATGATTTTGTCAGTAATTAGCATTTTTAGAGCCACAGGAATGTTGCCAAAATTGTTTTTTTTTTTTGTACAGTGCATATTTATTCAGTAGATTTAAACACACAGTAATGACGTGATTCCAATCTTCGAGTTTTTTTGAAAAGCTCAATAGAGCTTTCTGAGAGCACCCTCGGCAATCTTTCGAGCTCGACGTGGGCATTCTCGCAGCCTGACATCCGCCATTAGCCTAGCTTGCTGCTTGGGATATACACTCCATTTGTGTGGCCTCGCCATATCAACTTTAAGCTGCAGTCAATAATGTATCAATAGTTTAATGTATTTGGAATATTTTCTTTCATTAAATGCCGAGGTGTCGACCGACAGCTTAATATTCAACATGTAACTTGTACATAAGTTTCGCCAGCACATTACACAGTGTAGCAGCATAGGCTACTGGTAAGCCAGAGTGCCAAGACCATTTTAATTTGTTGCATTGATGTGCTCAGACTCCCAAGGTCGATGTGTTCACCCGTCTGACTTTTCAGACAGGGCGAAGTGGTTGGTGTGCGGCGCCAGCCCTGTTGTGAGAGCATTTTGGGTATTGTCAGTCGAAGGCCCTTGTGGATGGATCCCTATTGTCTGCATCGATGCTGATGCTGTTGCAGAGTTGCCTCGTGCACTTACCAACACTGAAGTTAAGGTGGTAGTTTATAATACCACGAAAGCATAGGATCTAGGCCTCCGACACACACCATTTACTTACACTGCTGTTACTCTGTCTAGGGGGACAGGTTCTGTAATGCATACGCTGAAAAACACTTCAATGCATAAATTGAGGCCTTAAGGACGTCATCCCCGAAGTTATCTTTATGTAATTTAATAAAATCCAGGAATTCATCCCATACATTTGATTGCATTATAGGTTAGCTTCCTACACTCCACATATGAAATGGTGTAAGTGATGCAGATATGGTACTTCAGGGTATCCCAATGGCTCGATGCTGTTAAGACGAACAAAGCCTTTAATTAATTATTCTGTACAAGTAAGTTCCCACTTGAGGGAAGGCTAGCAGGTCAAACCCTCTGTATTGAATAGAAAAAAAGGTTCTGGTTGATTACTTACTATTGCAAATAATAGAGTTGAGGCTTAAATGCTGCATACTAAGGGTGCCAATATAGGCACGGCAGCGACACCAAGTGCCCGCCAGAGTCAAACTATCATCTGAATAGTGATGTAACATATGTTTTCTTAAAATGTTGGTGACATCTCCGCGAACAAACAAGAATTTGTTTAGTGACTCAACAATGCATCTGCAGGGATGTCGCCACACTTACGAAATAAATAAAACTCTACAAGGCTGTGCTGTAGAGTCCTTAGTAATCTACTAGCATGCACACTGTAATTCCCATTAAATTATAAACTTGCTTGATTTCTGCAGGAATAGAAGTTCCAATATGAAACGGCATCACTTCCACCTCTATGGAACGAAGAAACATCACTTCCAATTCACACACACCACTATGGTTGATGTCACCTCCTGGGAAGTCCTTTTGTGCATGTAAAATGTGACTAATCATAACTTCAATTTACACTGGCTATAAAGAAAACTATTATACATATCCTTACCTGCTTATTTTATTATAAATAAGGGCCATGGTGCACAACACATTCGGGAAAAGCATAACACCGCTTCACAGGCAGCTCACTTGTTCCCACCAATGGATAGTATACCTGGCGGCTGTGGCTTCGTAGGGACTCCATGCCAGATCAATAACCAATTTCCCCCAGGATATATCTCTTGGAAGAAAATGATTGAAATGATTATTGTGAGTTACACGATATAGGCCCCTGAGAAAAGTGACTCGTTTGTTCTCGGTGATTTACACAAGTGTACTCGTCGCTGTTCTGGTCCACCTGGCGTGCACTAAATTTGATAGTTTACTGCAAGGTACAAATTGTCAGAAAGGCATTCATGAACCCTGCATCCATTTCAAAAGCCCCCCTCTCCGGTGATCATTTGACCCCGCAGTCCACCATATGCTCCACTACGTCGTCAGGCACAACACTTCGGTGGTGGCTTTAGCAGGTGACAAGGTCGCAGGCGATGAGGCCCATGCCACTGCATGTCGTCTTTATGGCTCGCTGCACTCTCTCACGGAGTCTGCGGTGCTAGTCGAGTTGCATCATGTGATTGTTGGCGGGGGGTGTGCCCACCAAGGCTAACGCATACCCTACTGGCCAAATGGCGTAACCATTTGGACTGTCATGGGGTGTCGAGTCTCTCCCTGCTTAGGTCCTTATCCCCACTGCTGCTGATGCTGCCGTTGCTTCGCCGGGCGATGCTGCTGCTACTGCTGCCAGTGCTACTGATGCTGTTGCTCCTGCAGCCTCCAATGCTCTCTAGATGCTGATGCTGGATTCCGGATTCCGGAGAGGGGAAAGAGGTGGCCGCCCAGATGATTGTTCGTTCAAACCGATTCCTTTCCTCCAGTCACTTTGACAGTCGTCCCTCGATGCTTCTTCTTCAGCTGCAACATGTGCTTCAGGAGATGTTGCGCCTGAACTTATATCAGGGGGTTTCAATGGGGAGATCACTCACATTGATGTCCCTGCTAACTCGCCTCCAACAACAACCCCAGGACATGGTATCACGACCATTAGCGTTGTGATGCTGCAGTTGGTACTTGATTACTCTGCAATCTTGCTCATTGCACTCTCTTGCTGACTTTATGGGTGTGGCACTACTCTGAACGGTAAATTCTCCCCCATTTCCCTGATGGGCATTTGATGGCCAGGTGTCATGGATGGAAATAACCGCCGCAGTGTGCCTCTGTCACTCACTGTGCTATGTAACGTCCCACTGTCTCTGCTATCTGTGGGTCCTTTTGGTTGATGTTTTTCCCTGCTCCCTGGTGTGTTCACCATTGCCTCAGGCACTACTGTAGAGGAAGCCGCGATTGCCAGGTAAAGGTCATCTCGATGCACCATTGCTCTTTGCCGATTGCCCAGTCGTATTAGATACATCGTAAACCCTAAGGGTTTAATGAACTCATGTGGGCCACTCCACTTTAGTGCGAACCCCATGCAGAACTTCTTTGCATTATTTGATAGCCAGTGATCCTTCACATATACAAGTTGCCCCGTAGTTAGTCGGTGTGGTGCACGTGTGGTTGCTGGTACCCATTAAGTTATATACAGCCTGTACCTAACGAGCAGCCTCCAGCTTTGCTTGCTTCCTGTGCTGCCTTTCGACTCCGTATTCAGGCCTTCCTGCTTCCTCTTCCGGCCTTCTCATGAACTCTCTGGGTGCTGTCAACTCTCGCCCCTGTAATATAGCTACTGGTGTTTGCCCTGTTGCCAAGTTAATCTGGCGCCTAATCGTAAATAGGGCGACCAGTAGATGTTCTGCCCATGCTGTATAGTTATTCCCTTCCTGGAGACGCAAATGGGTTTTGAGGTCTTGGTTGCACCTCTCTGTCGGGTTTGCCCTTGGGTGGTAGACGGCGATAGTAAGGTGTATCACATGCCATTGGGTGCATAAGTCCATCCACAAACAACCAGTAAACTAGGACACATTATCTGTGAGGATATTCCTAGTGTGTCCCCAAAGAGGGTAAAACTCGGTTTCCAGTGTATGCACAATTGTGCATGCTCACGCTCTGGAAACCGATATGCTTCCATCCATCTCCAAAAGGAATTGCTTATCACTAGGATAGAGCATTTACCTGTGGCCGTTTTCGGGTATGGTCCCATTAAGTCCAAGGAGATTGTCTCAAATGGCTCCTTGGGAACTGGGGCTGCTGTTGCATAATGTTTTCTGCTCTCCTGCTCTTAAACTGGTTGCACGCTACACACTCTTTCATTGCTGCCTGATGTCGCGTGTTGCCCCCAGCCAGTAGAAGAACTGGAACAGGTTCCTTGGGGTCTGTGCTGCTCAGGGTTGTCCGGCGAACTGACTGCTGTGTGCGTTTCGCAGTACTTACTTGCGGGCTTGTCTTGTTGCATAGAGTCGCCAGTGAGTGTCTGACTGCCGTAGTCGACTCGCGACGCTGCACTTCTCCTTGCGCCACCGTTTGCTGTCACCATGTGTGAGCTTCCCCCTTTTCCTTTGCATGAAATCGAATTCCTGTTGGCTGTTGGTCACCAAATAACTTACTTAGTCAATGAGTAGTTCGTCTTCTACGACATTACACTTGACCTGGTTCTTCCCATTCATTTCGACTTTACTTCGAATGGGTGGCAATAGGTCGTCCCATTCTGATCATTCACTGCAATTGTTGCTCTAGGTGTACGTAACAATACATCAACTAGCTGGTTTTCTGCTCCTGGTACATGCTGTATCTCAAAGTCATAAGCTTGGAGCAACATAGTAGAATGTGCTAGTTTGCTCCGAGCTTCTTTCATTGAATGCAGCCAAAGTAGGCCCCTATTGTCTGTTTGTAACGTAAATCTTTGCTACTCAAGCTAGGCGTGGTATCATTTCACCATCCATACCATTGCTAAGCAGTAACATTCATTTATACCATAATGTGCTTCGGTTGGCCCGAACTTGGGGCTCCCAAATTCAATAATCTGCGTTTCCTTGTTGTCTCCCATCTGAGACAACACCCCGCCTAACCCTTTTTCGCTGGCATCTGTCTGCAAGTAGAGGTACTTGCTAGGACCATGGCATGCTAGTCTGGCACAGTGCAAGAATTACTGTTTAAGTTCCCTTAAACTTGTCTCATACGCCATTGTCCACTCGAACATGCGGTTTGGTGATAGATAAGTCTGTGAGGGGAGCTGTGATGGTTGCAAATCCTGGTATGTTGTGGCACAACCATTTCACCAATCCAAAGCAATTACACAATTGCTTGCGGGTGCATGGATGTTCATGGTGGTCTATTAGTGTCAATTGCTCTGGTGTTGGTGTACTACCCTCTTCGTCATCTAGATGTCCTAGGAACTGGATGTGCTGCTTGCCAATGTGGAACTTCTGATTGGCACTAGTTAACTTTTTTATCGCCAAGCACTCCAGTACGAATGACAGGTTGTGGACATGTTGTTCCCAGTTCTCAGACCAAATGATAACATCGTTGAGGTACGCGAGTGTAAAGTCCCCCAATTATCCATCGAGCACCCTAACCACTATGGCCTGGAAAGTTTCTGATGCACACTTCAGCCCAAAAGGCGTATCACAGAACTGGAACTTTTGCCCGTTGGGTGCAGTAAATGTGGTTTTGTGACGATCTGCTGGCTTTATGGGCACCTGCCAGTACCCACTGTGCAAGTCCAGAGTTGTCATCACCTTCGATCTCCC
>CM056994.1:324966906-324989897 GCA_029891345.1 Dryococelus australis
AGCCATCTCACTCCCAAGAGGATATTACTTTTAGAAAATTATAGGTTAAATAGTTGATACGTGACTGAGAGTGTATAATAGGCCGGAGAATACTCATCACGTCGTTTATTACACTCTGAATCCCAAACAGGGCATATTTATTGATTACTCGCCATTGTAGTGGGCGACCACTGAAACTGTAAAACAAAGCACGAATCTTACATGGTCTTAAGGGTGAAGTAATGTCCGCCGGGCGTTAGTAAACTGACCAGGGCACGAGACAGCCCTGGCTCTGGCGAACAGAAACGAGGTTCCGGTATACTACATTGACAATAAATCAGAATTACAAAACGATTAGGTTGAAAACTATGAAAGACGGAGCGGCACGGACATGCAGCTGTCTTGATACATGTTCATGAATATACTAATAACTTACGTGACACTTATATATGTGAAAAAGATGCAATGGAATGATGTGACACAGGTTTATATTAAATACTAAAATGGTCTAGGAATTAAACAGTTATAAATTACACTTTATAAAAATAAACATCAGTCGTTTGGCTGCTGTGGTGCAGAGTTGCCATATCAGCATTCTAATCTAAAATGTCCTGCTTTTGTAGTGGTGGGTGCACGGCACATGGTGACATTCCCAATTAAAACTTAATATACTAAAACACTTAACTCTTAGGGCGAAACAATATGACATAAACACTAACACAATAAAAGCACTATAAATAATTTTAGAATGAAACTTGTAACTTCTTGCCACATGGTCGGCCCTGTTGCTATTCTATGGTGTATCACACCTATGGCTGGATGCAGTGCCTCTTTTGTGACGCGGTTAACCCGTGTCCATAAAACAAGTAAGCATCAAGTAAACAAAACATTCCTAGCCTGGCGGTGATTACCATGTTACTCATGTGTAATAATAATTACAGAAAAATGAGGAAATAAATAACAACACATACACAACATAAACACATCACACTTTTCAGCATGGCTCTCTGACCACTAGACTGTAAATATGAATGTTGACATTACTTACATGTACATATATGGAACCAACACTGGGAAAAAGGAAATAAACAATAATATTATTACCATTTAAAAATACAATACTCAACACAACCCTGAAAAACTTATGTGAGACACGTGCACACCATGCACATGTGGAACACTCGTAAACATTGAGAACTTGGCTGCTCACACGTAAAACTTAATACTAAAAATCCTTTAAAAAACACATTTACACTATATTTGCACTTGTGGTGCACATGCACTTCACTAGCATGATGTGCTGCAGGAAGGAGGTGGGGTGAACAGACTCACTGAAGGTGTTCACGTCAAATGGCCCCCTCCCACCGGAGGCCGTTCAATTGCCTACTCATTGCTCCCTCGTTGCTTAGTCGCAGCATCTGGTAGACCATCGTTGGTCTCTGTGCAGTTCGCAGATTGTAGCACTGCCATTGTTCTTTTGTTTTCTTTTCTGATCTTTTGCTGGATCGGTGCTGTAGATCAGGTTGCGGTAGGCAGAGGGGTGTCCGAAATCAGTGCATGCTGCATGACGTGTTGTGCGAACTCGTTTGTTGCATCACAGGGGCGAGAAGAACATTGTATCTCCCGTCTTGTCGCAGCAGCTGTTGCTGCTCTCAACTCGATGTGGGTGGCGTAGATCAGGGCGTAAGGTGCTCCTGACATGCAGTTTGGTGCGACCCCTGACTGCGGGCTCATAGGCGAGCTGGTTGGAGCTGACCAGGTCCCGGTGATGTTATGGAAACTTCAGGTGGGGTCCGCACCTGGCGATACTGTCCATCCTCAGGTGGCCACCCTGGCTCATCGTGGTACATCGGTCGTTCGCTGACTGGTGAACCACGCCGGCGGATGCGGGTGACAGAGCTTGCTGGAGCCACTGTAGGCGTACAGATGCCAGCATCGCAGCTGGTTGCCTGCTGTGCTGAAATCTGGCGGGAGAAGTTGCACGACTGTGTGGTAAAAACAAGTGGCATCTCGCTAACTCAGAGCTTCAGCAAGACATTGGGGGAATGGGGGAGGGGACATGTTGTCCAGCATCGCTGTGTTGCTCGGAAAAAGTAGCATTGCGTCCCTGTGGATAATGGCAGTGCATCTTCGACTCAATTTCACAACATAAAACGTCTCTCCTTTTCTCCTGAAAGTGTTTGGCCGCTCCATTGTGCCGCAAAGTCTGTGAAAATGCCTTCTGGCTGGCAGATTGTGTATGCACGCGCACATATACCAGCTGGTTGGTAAAGGGGGTGGTGGGGCATGGGCGAGTCGGGCTGCCACTGCTCTGCATTGCGCCACTGTCTCTCTCTTACCTCCTGCAATTCTCTCACCCTCCTGACCTCCCTCTCTTCCTCTTCGCTACCGGTGTGCCTCCTCGCTTCGCTTGTGAACTCCCCAGGGAGGGAAGGTCACAGACCTGCAGCAGTTGGGCAGGTGTTAGGCCGGTTGTCCCTTTTTCATCCTACCTCGCAACGTAAACAAAGTTGCCAGGAGATGTTCAGCCCATGACGCGTGGTCGTCTCTTTCTCTTAGGGGCATCTGGTCTTGAGCTCTTGATTCCGACGTTCAGTCGGTTGGCTCTCACATGGTAGATCGCCGTTGTGTGGTGTTTCAAGCACCATTTGGTGCAGAAATCCAGCCACATTTTCCCAGTGAACTGTGTGCCGTTGTCACTTAGGAGCATGCATGGGTACCCCCAGCATAAGAAAAACTCATTCTGTAAATTCTTCCCGACCATCAGGCATGCATGTTTAACAAGGGGTAGCTTCTGTCCACCGAGAAATAAGTCCATGACGACCAATATTAACAGTTTTTCACTAGGTGTCCGCAGGTATGGGCCTATTAAATAGAACCTACATCTCGAGGGCTCGACTGGCTCGTGTGGCTGTTGTTGTGTGCCGGCTTGTCACCTGCTTTTGTAACAGTACATTGGACGCATACGTGAATGAAAGTTCTCGTGTGCGCAGCAATGCCTGGCCAATGGAAGTATTTCAGAATATTGCGCTTTGGTGTGGGGCACCAGGGTGTCCAAAATTTCTACTGTTGTAGCGTATTTCAAAACAGCTCTGTGTTACAATGGCAAGCACGTAATCTACTCATATTTTCCATTGGGGAAGGGAATAAAATATTCTCCCATTCTTCCTCATCACTGCGATTTCTGTTCAGGGCGACCAATATGGTCGGCCAGATGATTGTCCTGCCCCACGACATGCTGCACCTCGAAGTCGTATACATGGTGATATTGAGCCCAGCAGTCAGCTTGCTGTAGCTCTCTCTGATGTTGCGAAGCCATAACAAGCAGTGGTTTTTTGTGGGAGTGTGAACCTCTGATATTCCAGAAACTGCCGGTAATTCTTCAGGCTCCACACTACCAACATCGTATCGACGTTCAATGGCGCCGAATTTCGCTCTTGCAATGTTGATGATCTGTTATTCGCTCCTCTTCTAACAAGTGAAATAGCAAGATGCCAAGCCCTTTTCACTGGCATAGGTTTGCATGTAGTCGGGTCATATCGTGCCAGTGCGGGGCAAGCTTGGAAAGCACGTTTCACATCTTCGAAGCTGGTCTGTTGGGTCGCCATCCAACGGAACTATACATTTCGGGGACATCAGTTCTGTTAGCGGGACTGTGACTGTGGCGAAGTTGGTGATTTATTCTCTGGCCAGTTCATTTTCCTCGAAAAAATTTTCTCAGTTTGTGTTTGCGACGAAGTCGGACCTTTGGACGATGACCCAGAAACTGAAAACTGGCCACCCGCAGATGACATTTAATATCCGCACACTTCAGTTTATTGTTGGCTAAGCGCTCGAGGACCAGGAACAGGTGTTTATGTGTTTCTCCCAGGACTCCGACCACACCATGATCCTGGTATGCCTGTGCGAAGTCGCCGATATATCCCATTCAGGACGTGCACCATCATAGATTGGAAGGTCGATGGGTACTCTTCAGGCCAAAGGGCATGGCACCGAAGTGGAACCGTCGCCAGTCGGTGCGGTGAAGGGGTCTTGTGTCTGTCTTCCTGTCTGACTGGGATCTGCAGTACCTGCTTCGTAGGTCGATCGTGGTCATCACCTTTGTGCATCCCAGGCTATGCAAGGCATCTTTGATGTGAATGTTATGTGAATAAGTTAGTGATCACTCGTGCACTCGTAAACATAGAGCACTTGGCTGCATAGCGTAACATTTATTACCATAAAGGCCTTGGAAAAACACATTCACTTACACTATATTTTACACAAGAGTTTAGTAAATAAAAGAGTGTTGTTATGTATGTTCCATTTATGTACTCGTGTGCACTGAACTACCCTGTACAAGAAATTATGTTAGAATAAGAGTGTGTATACATTTTAGTCCTCATGTAGTGTGATGAATTTAGTATGCAAACCAAACTAACAGAGCATAATTTGTTTACAACCAGCATTATGCACCCATATGATAATTCATTGTCAGTCAGTTCAGTGTTTATGTTTAGTATTGATGATCTGAATGTAATTGTGTACATGCATAGTGTTTTCTTAATTTTAATGTAAACATAACCTCCAATGACAAGTCAGGCCAAACCACTGTGGCAACTATGATGGCACGACAGCGGACGTGTCAGTTCAAAACATAAACATTTCCCAAGGCTACATCAAATTCCAATTTAAGTGTTTTACACCAACATAAAACAGTGCAAAAATGTGACCGGTTGCATGTCAGCCAGAACAACAAGGCCACGTGGTTATACAATTTGTTATTTTAATTCAACAAATGTTTGTTTCATCCTGCACAATTGTTTTGTAGTAGCTAGTGTGTGGTAGCAGACATTTACGACCATCAATCATCTCATGTAAACGTGTACATTCATTTTCCATTTTTTTATTAAAGGTCACGTAGGAATGGCCACACTTGGTGCCAGCCATCCCGCGCTGCCATGTTCAATCGTGCAGCAGTACACAAGTGTGTAGTAGTCCTTCGCAACCTCCCGTGACCTATCATCGTCTTTGTGTACCAATCATGTAATTTCAATAGTAATATTTATTCTGAAATGTTAACACATTTTTCATTGCACGGGGAGTGCACTGCACTACAGTCCAGACCATGTTGTACATGGTTGGACATTAAATTGTCATTTAATTTTCATGTTGGCTTGAAGCCATTTTTGCAGTTTTCGCACCCTCCTGCACAAACAGAGGAATGTAAATGTACGTGCCTCGCGTGAGGAATTATGAAATAAATGTGTGGTTTGAAGGATCTTTGCCAACTTTTATTTCTGGATATACTTCATGTCCCATCTAACAGATATTTTCAATAACTTAACAAAAGGTGTACAATGGCTTAACTATCCTCCGGGAGTGAGTGGTTTTTTTAGGGAGGCCTACAGCCCTTACTAGTTCAGGGAAAATGGGAAATTAATAACTTTGAATCTACAGCATTGTGTGGAGGCAGTCTGCACAAATGGTGTAGCACTGGAAGATAAGCCACGCTGGTCGTCAGCTGCACGACCCTTACCTGCAGTCTCGTTCTCACCACATTGTGAACTACTCCTAACTGCCAATATTCATGTAATTATTTTTCCAATCCACATAACCTCACATTTCCCCTAATGGTCCAACCATCACTCCATCAATACAAGTATATTTGGTGCTAAAATAATCCCATGTTCTATTCAATTACAATTACTTTAATATTTACTATTACTGGAAGGTGCACATTTTGTTTTACAGCCTTCATTTCTACACAGTATAACATACTAATGTAATAACTATAAATGTGTGTCTGTATATAGATTCACATTCAGTTGAAAACAATGGTTCGAACAAAACACATCAAACAAGGGTGAGGAGTATTGAACATTGATCAATAATTATTACCTTTACAATATTATGTGGGCCTGGTAATAAACTTGCAAGAATCATGGCACAAAATGATTACGGAATAAACTCTTTGTTTTACACTTGTACAGAGAATGACATAGTTTACGATCGAAAAAAGCCATTTGAAGCAAATACATATAGCTGATACAATTCTAGCCGATAAAGCAGGAAATAATATGAAGAATCCATCTACATCAACACGTTAAAAGCTTTGCGATTGGGTCATTGACAAAGTGATGCACGGAAAAGTGAAATAGGCATGAACGAAAAATGCAAGACAAAACAAAAACAAAGAAAGGTGTGCTATTGCCATTCATTTCCAATATTAACAGCTCTCGGATCGCTCTTTAGGGGAGTTTCGGAAATAAGTAGAGCAATTAAATCAAATGGTATATGAATGCATCTTAAACCATATAAAGTTGGACAAGGATGAAGAAACTCCAAACGTGGAAAAAAACGGATAAAATCCCAAATAGTCTTCCAAAAGTGCATTGACAAACAAATATATTAATGTATTTGGAAAGAAACTGGATATTCCCTATTTCGGAGGTGTGTATAAATTTGAAACACTTAATACCATTTAAACCAAACTTCGTGAATATATGATTGTTAATATAGATTCTATACAAAATGAAAGAACACATTGAGTTGAATTAATTAAAATCATATATCAAATAATTGTATTACGACAGTTTTGGCGATTTCGGCCCTCAATTGAAATAAGTAATTTTTTAAATGCAACTATGATACAATTACAAAATGGAACAATTACCAAATACAATCGATTGGTGTAATTAATGTTTACATTTTTGTCTAAAAATAGGATATATGGGACGTTGTATTAGTAAAATATAATTCTTATATCTAAATTACGTTGCTATTAAGTAGAAATCGTCACAATTGAGGTCGATATATTTTCGATACATGGAGTTATAGGCACAATGGCAAATAAGTTAAATCGAATTTGTTACTTACAACTGCATAGCTAACATTGATATACACATCCAAACATTTACGGTCAACATTGGCAAAAAATTAATTTCATTGTTATACTGGTAGTATTTTTTGAATTAGATTATTTAGAAACGTTCATTAAAGTGGCATTACCTGAAGATGTACATTTCCGATTATGTGGAAATAAAAAATTCGTTAACAAGTGCGATGTACAGTAATGTTGATATCGATTTCATGAAAGACAGTTCAATTGCAAATATCATAGTTTATAAATGGAGAGTGTACCAGCCTACACAATTAAATGAATCGTCAAAACAGGTTAATAATTAATTGGTTAATGTATGTCGTATAAATGTTAATATTGTAAGCAGTTAATATTTGAATGGAAAACCAACAAAAATGTGCCACGTTTCTGACCCCTAGACCATTCACCACGTTTGGAGGAACCTGCAGAACTTCTCACCGCCACCCATCTACACGTGAGTGTAGCCAAGACGTGTGCGTGCATGAGTATGAATCGAATAGGCATGCTGTAGCTATAACTTAGGGTCTTGAGTGGCCCTATTATGTTCTGCTTTGCTTTTGTGTTCTTTTCAGTTCTATAAAGTGTAAAGTACACTAATGTAAAGTTACAGCAATTTTCCAAAGTCATTATAATTGTTTGATTTCATGTGACCACGTGGTTTCGACCACACCGCACCATGTGCACCACTGCGATGCTTATGAAACACATGTCATTGTGTTTCCAATCTGTATATCGCCCGTGCGATTCTGCATTATGTATTTTATATTTTTTTAGGGTTTTTAATAGTGTCTTATGTTTGTTGTGTATTTCTGTGTTCAAGTATATTGATATGCGCAGTTGGTGCTCAAGTTCTCTATCATAACTCTACACACATATAAAATTCTTATGAATGTTTTCAGATTTGTTCTGTGGTTTTGCTGCATATATTTTATTACATTTATTTTACTCTCAATCGAACAGTATTGCAGACAGTTTCAATAATGGAGAAAGTCAGTATATTCTTAAGTGATTTGTGAATGATGGACACAGGGAACGTAACATAATGACCACGTGCTGAAAATGGCCAAAAATAGGAACTGTTCCTTTTATGTTAAATTTCTCATGCCAAGTATTCTAATTGTGTTCTACTAAATAAAAACGGGCTATGTAAATGAATGCAGAGTAATCCTGGCATGAGCAGGTCCATGCACGGGAATACCATAAGGTACCAATGTGAGACTAGGGTGCCTTATGTGGTAAGATTATGTTTATGGTTTTATATATTTTATTTTCATCTTAATATTCAAGTGAGCTTTGTTGTATAGTACTTTATATACACGCATTCCTAGCCCGATCACCATCCATTCATCATTATTTGTGTTTAGTGTAATTTGTTGGTCACGTGATATGGTGGCAGGAGTTGTAGACAGGGAGCAGAAGCCTGCCACCATGTTAGACAGTAGAGCTTTGCGTGCCCAGTGAGATACATGTGCATCACGTGTCCTGCCCAGGCACTTCACTGTTTATACCAATCATGTATTCCTCAATAGTTTTTATATAATTTAGGAAACTTTTGTTAGTTTTAGTCCAGGGAGTAAACCATCTCACAACCCAGTCCATCTGTATATGTCCGAGGCGTAAATACTCATAATTTCCATGTAGCACTTTGACGATTTTTGAAGTTGTAGTGAGAACCATGTTTAAATGGGACAACTTTTGTGAGTGCTTCTTTGGAAGGTAATGAAATAATAAGTATATCACGTAAATTGGAGTATTGGTATTTGTTGCACCGACCACTTCATGGCCATTTAAATGATAATAATATTTTTCTTTGAGGGCGTAAGGCAATTCATAACAGCCCTGGAAGTGAGTACGAGCATATGGAGGTGGCTCCGATAAGCTTCGCTAGCACAAGGACTTGGATATATTAAGGATTTACTTTCTGTTATAATATAAGTTACGACGTCGGACATTGAGGGGGCCCTATGTAGGCCGTCTCAGCCATATTATCCTCATCAACACTTGTGCTCTCTGCTGAGAATGCTGGTGCCAACCCTGGAACAATTATGGAAGTATTCTTTTCCTGATCCACTTAACCTTCTATCCTCGATGGTCTAGCTACCTGCCAAAACATCAAATGCCACCCCAACTAGTGTGGCTTTTCCTTACCGGTGAACTTCATGCCCAGCCATTTTCCTACCCCAAGTGGTTTTCCACAACTAATGCGATTTTTCCTGCACCAAGTGTTCCAGTTTGGTTCATCTTTGTAACTAAATATCCTGTATGTATCAGGAAAATTCCTTTTTCAAAATTACTGTTATATGTCACGTGTTATCACGTGTGCCCACATAATTATTTTCCCTTTGACTGCAATGGTCTCAGTATCTCTACTGGCGATTTTTCCTGCAACTACTATGCAAGATCTGAGAGGAAGGGATGAAAAACGGATGCCAACAACAAGGAGAAGGGAATTTGGAAGAAAATTGCCATCGGAGCTGGGGTGTGTAAAGTCAGCCATCTTGGAACACAGCTTCTTTATGAGCATGCGATTGTGACATCAGCCAACCATCATCTTGGAAACGTGAGTGACCGGCCAGAGGTTAAGCACGCCACCTACCACCACCCCTCCTTCCACGTCACTTCATTCCACAGGAACCACGCCTACAGTAGCGAACCACGTTGGTATAGCCGAGGGCCGAGAGCCATGTGGCCCAGCGAAACAGATGTCATGGAGCCCTCTCATTTACTGTGCATAATTAACAACCATATGTGCCTAAACTTTCACTATACAAATGGCAAACCATCAACCTTGTGTCGCAACTCCTGTATTTGTAAGGTTGCTACATATGTGGAGAGGCTTTGGGCCACAGTGAGTGAAGTGAATGTCGAGCTGCAATCCGAGTCACTGTCATGCACCAGTTCTGGCAGACCGGACGATTTATGCACCAACTGCTTCCGGCCACAGCAAATGAGATTATTTGTCAACCCAGATTGTGCACCAAGACTGTGTACTTGTGATGCCGCACAGTCGAGACCACCGCTGTCTGTGTCAAGATTTCGGAGAAACCTGCAGAAATTTCCAAATTACAATATGTGCGACAGGGCAGTAGCTGCTACTCTCACCTGCACACGATGCTGGAAATTGTATCATGAACAGTGTGTCACACTGCAGGAGATGGCTACGTGACGGGACGAATTCTAAATTAAATGTGTGAGATGTCAGTCGGTAATGAATGAGAGGCTGCAATCAATGGAACAAAACAAATTCACGCTACCTGCTCGCCAACTGCCAAGGGCAGAGGTAATGGGAATAGAAGAGATGTGGGCACAACACCAACAGCATGTGCCACTGCTAACTCTGCCATGCCTACAAACTGGTACAGCATGCACGGTAACGTTACAACTTGCAATTTCCCCTGCTTGTCTAACAACATTTCTCTGAACCATACCAATTTGGGATCTGCAGCCATTGGCAACACAGGAGGTTTTGCACGACATGGGACGTAGGAGGAGAACCTGTTCGCCAACGTTCGCCCGTTCTAGCAAGATTTCTATCCCTCCTGGGATACACCGGGTGCTGAAACAAAGATCCTGCAGCATTTCTCCGCATCTACAAGAACAGATTGATGAGGTATGGAGTCGACCTGCAGGATTGGCCAAACTTAATCGGTGAGCACTTTGGAGGAGACACTCGCTTATTGTGGCGAGGCATGAACCATTATGGGATCACATCAGCCGAATTCAGCCAGTCATTCTTGAGCCGAATCACAGATATGTTTGCCTCCATGTGCACACAGAGCCGAATGGTACTAAAGAGTAGAAGGAAGAGACATTTTACAACTTTGTTATGCAAACTATAGGCACCATATGAAAATATCTTCCAGAGCTGAGAATGCAGGAAGTGTTGGAAACGGTGACGATCACAGAGCGCCCAGAATATTGAGCGGTTCTTGCACCTTTCATCCACTGTAATGAACAAGAATTTTTGCAGAATATCATGCTACTGCGTACGAGTATCACCTCCAAGACGCGATGATAGTGCGAACGTGAACAACCACGCTAGGAGAATGAACACTTGAGACCACAAGATAACCGGGAAGAGAATTGAAGAGGGACCAGTGTTCAGAACATGTCAATGAGATTGGGGCAAGAAGTGACGACCATACCACTCACAGTGCACAGTAATGGGACACATCAGTCACGTCTGCAAATGGAGCCGCAGCATCCGGCATGTCCATGTCGCTGGTGTGATGGACCGCACTTCGACAATCGCTGCCCCCAACGGGCTGGAGCACCGCCCACAGCCGGATGAGGAATACCGCCACCAGGAAATGAGAGGTCGGGGTAGAGCAGCCAGACATCACTCAACCCCAGGCAAAAATGTGTTCCACTGACCCAATCCCAAAAAAAGTCCTACTTGCACAGATCAACAGTGACTTAACTAGTTTCTTCCGTATTACAGTTACCATTAATGACCTTCCTTGCCGAGCTCTGATAGACACTGCCATGTCATATAACTTTGTGTGGAGCAGCTTCGTCGACAGTGACAAAATTACTACAGTTAACAAAACAGATCAACTGGAAACATGCCAACATACAGGAAAAATTAAAGGGTAAGCTAGTATCACCGTACGAATGTGTAAACAGTGACAGTTGTCTTTATATACAACAAGGTTAGAGAAGAAGTTATCCTCGCAATACCTTGGTTGACTGAGCAAAATACCTTTGTCGAACCTGCCACACGAAGAAACCACTTCAGGAGGAAGGAAAGGGGAACGGTATAGAACTTGGACCCCCGACCAGCTGGGTGAGCATTGGCTGTTACATTAGAGGAACTGGACCATGTGGTACCCCAGAGTTCTGCGAGATGATGCAGTGTCTCCTTGACGAGCGCCGAGATGTCTTCACCGTGGCGGACCTGTTGTGTCGCACCACGGTAGCTGAACATACCATCCTGCTCCTCAACGAGACTCCGATTTACGAGTGCCTAAGGAGGTACTACTCACACCAACACTAGATTATCCAGGAACAGATCAAAGAGATGTTGTAGGAGTGGGTGATCGAGCTTCAGAGAACTTGTTCGATGCTGCAATCACCCTTGCCCTGTAAAAGATGGTATGTGGTGGTTTCTGTGTGGACTTCTGGCGACTCAATCAGGTCACCAGGAGCATACCACCTCCATACATCAACATTAAAGACACCTTGAACACCTTGGGCCGGGCACAGGTACTCACACCATCGACCTAAGTAGCGAATACAGGCAGGTGACAGTTCATCCAAGAGACTGTCACAAGACTGCATATACAGCACCTGATGGCAGGCATTTCCAGTTCGCGCTATGCCATTCGGATCGTAAATGTGCGCCAGCAACCTTCCAGGCGATGATGACCCAGGTGCTTGACGGATACATAGGGGAGTTCGCCTTGGCATACCTCAAATGGCGTCATTGTGTGATCAGAATCATGGGAAGACCGTGTGAAACATCTTTCCCGATTATTGGAAAGGCTGGCCTTCAATGGACTGAACTGCACCAACCAAAAGTGCCACATCGGGAAGGCGGGCCTGTAGTTCCTGGGCCATATCGTGGATGCAGACGGCAGCCGCACCAACCCTGAGTAGCTGCAGTGAATTGATGAATATACATCCTCGAACACCCGGAAACAACTCCGGAAAATTTTCGAGTTGATTAAATGTCTCAGAAAGCACATTCCGGAGTTCACCCTGGTAACAGTGCCCCTCATGGACCATATGTCGTCGACGACCCGGTTTAAGTGGCCAACCGAACAACAAACCAGCTTCAAGGAAATCAAATGTCGGTTCCAGGAGGATTCCACTCTTGCCAGGTACGACCCCTATGCAATTTGTATATCCAGACGGACGCCAGCGATATGACGTGAATGAACGGGAACGTCTTGCAGTGGTGTGGAGCCTCAAAAAGTACCATACACTTTTGGAGTACCAGTGCTTCATGCTGTGGACTGACAATCGCTGCCTACTGTAGCTATACAACACCACGGAAAGTTGGTATTACACTACGTGCACGCAAATCAGATTTCCAGAACCCCGGGTGTGGCCCAGACAAGGCTGATTATTTTGAAATACTTTTACTGGCAAGGACTGTAGTAACCGTGAGAACATTTGTGCTACAGTGCATCATCTGTAACTGGTTTAAGAGCCGCCGTGGGGAATGTGTACAGCAATACCAGCAATGCACCCACACGAGCTGTTTGAAACGATCACTCTAGTGTTGATGGGCCCCTACCCTCAGGACACCGACGAGGAAGCAATTAATTCTAGTCATAACCAATCTGTTTTCGAGGTGGGTGGAAGCCCACCCTGTCTCCAGCATATGCCCAGCTGCTTTAAGGCTGTGACCTCCCCCTCCCCAGGGAATTTGTCAGCAGGGTGAGAGAGAACAACAGGATGGTGAATAGGAGGAGACTCGTGAAGAAGGGGAGGAAGGGAGGTGAGAGAGGCATGCGATAGCCAGCGCCACTATGTCTTGCAGTGGGCCAGATACTACCCACCTGCCACCCTGTTTACAGCTCAGCCAGCTGGTCTATGTGAGGACTCATGAACAGTTAGCTGGCCGCAATTCCATGCAGGATTTGCGGCCAAATATAGTGGGCCACATGAAATCATCAGCCAGCAGGGAGAAATCTGTTACAAAGTCCGCCTCAGAATGCTCCGTTTGGCCATCTTCCACCAAGACACACTTAGACTTGCCGGTGCCGTTGTCGCGACGTCTGGCACCAAGACGCCACTTCCAGATGTAGAGCGAACATTAGTGAGGAAAGAGAGTACCATGAGATGTCATGCCAACATCAGAGAATGAAACGCATGAGGGAATTCCAGAAGTACCTGTAACTGTGACGCCTAATGCTGAGATTCCCACACAGGATCCAGCGAGGGAAACACAAGTAAACCACATGGTAGGTGAAGGAGAACTGTCAACGGATGTTTCCCCCTCCACCCTCCCCTGTCCACGGAGTTGCACCGCAAAGGCCGTCTGGGAAAGATAACATTTGGCAGGTGAGGGATCTGACCGGTGGTGCCGTGACACTGAGGAGATGCCAACAGCTGTCAACACCGGGGTCTGCAATGTTCGTGTTACAATTGTTGATCAATACAGTAAACAGATTCATTTTAGAAACAAAGAAATTACCGTTCGTTTCCATTTAAAAAAAATTATATTAACATATGCATTCTGCACATATTACAATCAAAATAGGTATTGTGTATAGTAGTCGATACAGGCATAAAGTAGGTGGTTCATTTAAAAACCATGTTTCGAAGAAAGAAACTACAAAAAGATGTAAACAGAGGTATAAAATGCTCATTTCTAAACAAGTTACCCATGAAGTTAACACTGGACAACAAATTTTTTGTAAGGAATTAGGATATATGGTTAATATAAATGGAAGACATACTTAATTTGGAAGAAGCAATAATTTAAGAAGACACAATCTTCAATATGGAAATACATGTAAATGTACAATTCCGAGTAGGTCCGTATATGTTTCCATCGGAAATAAGGATTGCTATACGAAATAATGATATTTATATGTTACCCTCAAATTCAAGTTTAATGGTTTAGAGGAACAATTAGAAAGACAGCTGATGTAACTAATCCACTAACTACAAAAATAGTAAGAAACTGAATACTTAATTTAATCGACAGAATTGCATATCTGCTCAATGGTGTTGAAATAGACCAAACACAAGATGTTGTAAATATTTCCACGATAAAGAACTATCTCTCACAAGTTGTAAATGATCTTTATACAGAGTGTATGGCTGGGTGGAGCAATTCTAGCGATTACTCACTACAAATATACCCAGGCGGAAAATACGAAGTTGTTATAACGCTAAGTATGGTACTTGGGTTTGCTGAAGACTATAAACATGTAATATCAAATGCTAAACAAGAATTTATTATTTTATTTGGTAATATGCCTTTGAATGCTGTATGCGATATGGCTAATAATGAGGAAGGTGTAACATTTGAATTAAACAGTGTTGATTGGCTAATGCCGCAAATTGAAATTAACACTTGTGAACATGTTAAGTTTTTAAAATATATCGAAAAATGGAAGAACCTAGATATTGCATTCAGATCATGGGTTTGAAAACTTCTCCAACACTACCAACATCACAAAGAGTTGTTTAGATGTGAAATCAAGTTTTTGTCTGAGAAACCAATATTTGCTTGTTATTTGTTTTAAAAACAAAACGAAAAACAATTTACAAACAGACAAATCACTATTCGACAATTGTGATATGAAAAATGTTAAACTATATCTTAAAAGCCAAGCTTATCCCTATACAGATTTAAATACAAACTTTGGTAATGGTGGATTCATTTTTTTTTTTTGCTATGATATGTACTCAAAGTTCCAGGAAACATATTATAACAAAATCAGTTCACCAATGCTAGAACCTGAAGCTTTTAAAACTAGAGGAGTGTTATTTTTATTTGCTGCAAGCAAATAAAATGATACCATTAGCAATAATGTAATTGATTCACGAAAAAAAATATTCCAAATACACCCATTCCAGAAAATATGCAAGTTTTCTTTTCGATAATCACAATAGATTGTCTAGTTATAATGTAAGGGATATGCTAGTGAAGATAATGACTTGAGTCAGTAGGCAACGAACCACAATTCCATCAAGATGATTCGCAATGGGCAAGGATTTCAATCTCCAGAAAAAGTTATCATTAAAGAATTAGTTATTACTGATATGGAAGAACACACAATGATATTCAGCTTCAAATCACTGTTCGAAGGAAATATCTAAGTCCTAAATATAAGAGAACAAATAGATGGGTTACCAACTACCACCGTGGTTTAAAATGGGAAGTGGATGTTTGGAGTATGAGAATATTGAAAATATTTGCAATACAAACATATATAATAGTGGGATTTACATTTTTGGAGTCGACCAAAAATGCACGTTAGAAATTGTGTGGAGTGGGAAAATAACAGATATTGAAAAAGAATACAATTTTCCATCATTCAAACAATTACTTAAAACATATGGATATAAATCGACATTCTTCTCTGCAGAGGAAAACTCTAGATTAATGCTAAATTGGTTGTCGATGACAGATTGGTGTCAAGTGTAGGAAGAGGAGGAAGAGGAGCCCCCGAGTAATATCTGACTAATACTATAGTGGTTGTCACTACCTGTGGTAAGAGAAAGTGTAAATATAGGAGGCAGTTTGAAAGGTTAATTAATTTGCGATATAGTAATCACCTATCAGCTCACCAAACCTCACTGTGGAATCATTATTAATTGGGGAGAAACTTTAATTTTGAAGAGACAAATGTTTTTCTCTGCATGTTATGACTGGAATCATAACATTAGTGGCACATGTTTCAAGGTTGTGGATCAATGATTGGAATTTAGTATATAAAAGTTCTTGGTTTGTGCAAACCAATACTTTGTAAATATAAATCAAGAAGTGAACGAAGTCACACACTCGTGCATACAGAAATCAAAGTGTAAATTTAATATAAGCAAGTTAATTGCACACTGGAGTAAACCTTTTAGGACTTTTTTTTTTTGGAATGTAACAGTTTCAGTATCTTTATGACATTCCTAGTGTAAATATGTATTTTTTCCAACTGATATTTACATCTCTGGAAACTCAAGTGTGAGTTACTCTTGTTTGTTTAGCGGAATATTACATACTTTTGGAGAGACTTGGTATGGATTGTTTAAAAACATCCAATGTATTGATTTAATTTATTGTACAGATCTGACAAAATGTCCTGTGTACCATATGTGTTCGAATATAAGCCTACCATACAAGAACTCTATTAGCCTCAGGTACGAGATACTGTCTAGCTTGTTCGCTGGTAGATTAAGTGAAGCACGGATCCTTAATGATAAAGTGCAGTCTGACGAGGTGTAGGACCCCTCTCTTAGAAATAACTATGGTATCACCTGGACCTATAACAATTAACATCACCAAAGCATGTACATATCTAAAGACCTTCGCGGTGGAGGAAAATGCTATAGAGACGTTTAATTTTCAATGTAAATTTCTCCCCGTTCTGCATTCGTCCTATGTTGGCGAAATTTACGATGAGCGATTACGCCTTTCCTAAGCAAGATACTTGAGGAATTTAGTGCGCGTGGTAGTGGTTGGAGTTTGCTTCTAATATCGTATATGGAAGTCCATATCTCACAATATAGACCATTTACTGCCGGTACCTCACAAACAATGTTCCCCAAGTCTACTAGCGATAGGAAGGCATGTATTCCAGGTGCGGTAAATTATCGATGAAAATCTTGTCTTGATCGAAATGTCAAAGTGCTTTGTTGCGTTTAACGAGATTTGTACAGTGGTGTTGTCATTCTCGAGCTTTCCAAATAGTCCCTTTATGAATTTGCATTATAAGTACATTAATACAAAATTTCCTCCACCAGCCTTGCACCTCTTATATTGCGATACCGATAATCTGATATAGTCTGTTGTTTGTGGTGATGCGTATAAAGTAATCACCCCCGATTTAAAGGTGCGGTTTGATACTTTCAACTATGCGCTCGATAATCCACAAAAATTACCACATGAGAACAAAGGTCATACAGTGGTGATGAAAGACGAATGTGCTGGCCGAATAGTCACGCATTTTATATGAAAATTTTTATATAAAGATATTTTATATAAAATATTCTATATAAAAATATTTTATACAAAATATTCTAAAAAAGTTCCCTAAAATACAAAAACAAAATCACAAAAAAGAAATCTAAGGTCATATGTGTACCTCACACTCATCCCAGCACCCTAAACATCAACCCCTACCCTTAACTACCCACCTTCCAATACTAAACAACAAAAAAAATCCCAAAAAAAATTAGAAAAATTACCAAAAATCATAAATCCAGCATGTCTGTCATGGTATCATTTCCATCAGACACCAGTCAAAAATCATACCACCCATCAAACAAACCACCTGATTATACCAATTATCCATACCAATACAAATGCCGACCACCCCACCTCATACATAACAAACTAAATAAATTAAATTAAAATCACAAAAAAAATATCTAAAAAATCTAAGAACATAACACATTAACCTCCCACTCATTTCAGCACCCTAAACATCTACCCGTACCCTTACCTACCCACCTTCCAACACTAAACAACAAAGAAAAATAAAAAAAAAAAAAAATTAGAAAAACTATACCAAAAATCATAACTCCAGCATGTCTGTCATGTTATCATTGCCATCAGACACCAACCATAACATACTAGATGACAGCGCTCCGGCTTACTGTAGCATCATATGGCGGCGCTATACCACTTCAGTTGTGTGGGATATAGCTGTAGCCGGGCGTTGTGATGTCGCAATCTTGCCCTATTTGGCCCAGCTATAAAAGCGACCCCGCACGACGCCACCACCGCCCCCCCCCCCCCTTTTTTCGCAGCACTTACAAGATGATCAGTACCTATAATTTTATTCTGGCTAGCAATTTTCTTGTATCACTGGAATATATTTTACGTTTAGCCCTGCCTTGCCTTTTGCCCCATATAATGATTTAATTACTTAATTTATCTATATTGTTTCACTTCAACTTCTTTGTTAACAACAATATTCTTTTTTTTATGGTGACTCCTACTTGTTATTACTCCCTCGATACCATATTCAGTCCTCCGGGTATGCCACCCTGCGCGACGTACGACGCTTACCTTGAGCTCTCAGGCCACCCCTATGCTGACGTGCCCATCTGATGCTTGTGCCTCTCTCACTCACACCCTCGTCATATTCTGCACCCTCGGTCCATTCCACAGTCTTGATAGCTGCTTTTTCGACCCCCCCCCCCCGGGGGGGGTGGATATAGCTGAGGCCGGGCGCTGTGATGTTGCAATCTTGCCCTACTTGGCCTAGCTATAAAAGAGATCCCGCACGAGCTGCCCTCCACCCCCCCCCCCCCCAGATGGCACCGCGACGTGAAGCTTTATACTTGTGAGTGAGATTGCAGGCTGAAGAGGAAGCAGACGACTTAGGTTCAGTGAGCTCTGAGGCCTACCAGAACTTCAGATATATCGGGTGAGCATAAACGCGTTTACGATAGGGAGCCATTCCTGTTACGAGCCATCGTCCCCATTCCCCTTGTAAAGTAATTGCGGCAAGGTTAGGGCATAGTAACGTAATACGTAATTGTATTGTTGTCTGGTAATGTAAATATATCGTGTCTTGTTATTCAGAATTGTTTTTTATAGTAAATATATATATATATATTTTCTTAAATTATACTACTTATTTAGCCACCATCTCAACTATCCCTCATGTACATCCCTTGCCTCCTATTGCAGTATATCAGAGTTAGCGTTGGATCGAGTTTAGAGAACTTAGAGTACAGAGCAATTAAGAGTAACCAGTATTTAAAAGGAAGGAGAGTGTTACAATAACATCAAAATTTATCAACTAAACACCATAGCACACACACACACACACACACACACACACACACAAAAACACAACTATATATATATATATATGGAGAGAGAGAGGCGAATAAAAGCAGAAATAAAATAAAATGTATATATTCATAGTAAAACACACATATATATATATATATATATATATATATATATATATTATATATATATATATATATATATATATAATGCTTCTCTGAAACACTTATTAATTCAGTGGTATTTTAACTAGAATTAATGCCGTGCAAGTCGTACGAGGGCTATAGTACTCGTAACATCAACTGAATTCTACATGGGTAACGATAGCTGCTAAGTAATCATTATTACCCTGCCAGTGAATAAGTTATTTTTAATGTGAAAATATATTTCGTCCTCGTGTTATATTAGCTCTGCTTGAGCTTATGGTTACACTTAAAGTAGACAATTAACTACTGTCAGACCAGTCACACACAAGACTGATTATTTGACTCTTGACCCTTGGCCCCTAATTACCCCTAAATGAACCCTAAATTACTCCTAATGACTCCTAAATGACCCCTAAATGCCGTAGCTCCAGTGCTAAGTGCGGTGCCTTCGGAGCTAAATGCGGTGCCTTCGTGCTAAATGCGGTGCCTTTGGTGATGATTGAAGTTGCAAAGAACCAGTGCTACAAGTTTTAGCATAGTAGTAGGAAATATTCCAAGTTCACGTAGGCTACGAGTCCCTACATGTAAATACTTAAGTCTGGAAAGCAGAAAGAAAAATTATTATATGCAAGTTAAAAATGTATGCACTTAAAAATGCTAAACTTAGAAAGAAGGTGGATATTGTGCTTGATGTATTGGTTGTTATGGTGTTGGTTAGTAGAGCAGTGGGAGCATGAGTTACAGTGGGTGGAACACATTGAATGTTAAGGTGCCTGCTTGCGAGTATATACATAGCTGCGTTCCATTTAGGAAGCTTAGTTTGATAGTGGCAGCAGTGGCGGCTGGTGACTTTTGAAACTGGGAGGGCTGTAGCGATCCTAACTCCTATCATTAAAAATATCATTTTTTAAATGGGCAATTGATACATATATTGCGTACGACAGGCTTAAGTACGTGTAGCTTAATAGCTAAATACAAAAAAAATAAGTGTGGTTGTTTGAAGAAAAATGTATCATCGCCCGATTTGTAATGGTCAACATACTGCGGCCGCTGGCTCAGGTCTAATCACTACCACAGGTATGTATTTGTTTTAAGTTGTTCAGGTTATATTCCTTCCAAACCAGTACCTACATGGCGTGGTACATTACACGAGACGAGGAGAGATAACATAATAATACCAATTCTACCATACTAATGACGATAATAACTGAAATATACTAAAACAAGTATTTTTAAAACCAAATACTAATTTACATAGCATACAGTACATACAAAATGCATGTCAAATTTAAATTAGAGGATGAAAGGGGCATATCTTAATTAATATATTTGTAAAAAAAATCCATTCGTCAACCTGTACGCGCTATTTAACTGGCAATGTATATCACTTTACCAAGCAATAGAAATTTTATGGCATTTTTTATATGTTGCGAACATGATTTATGTCTTAACTTTGTCTCCCAAATGTTTTAAATCTTTTACCCCATTGACAATCCACGCAAGATCATTAGGTTTCATTAGCAAAAATAAATAAACAAAACAACACATTTCCAACTTCACACCTGCATAGCCAGTCCGCGAAATTGTATGTACTTCGTCGAATTTTCTCGTATACGAACCAATTTACTACCTTGGCTTTGTTGTTGAATTATATTTAACTGTGGCCTTGCTGGTCCCAGATTCTGTAGCTCTAGTTTATTCTTGTAATTGAAAATTTTTGTCGTAATAAGGTTTAAAATGTTACTCGCTGAATTAACAATTATTTACAAGTTTACACAACACGGCATTAACAACAATTCAACCCTGCTTCTGACCAATACTCATAGCTCATCATTAATTAACAACAAACTTATCCAGAATATTATACACTATATTTTAAGCTCACGCGAGTTTGAACGATATCTATAAAAAAAAATATTTCGAAATAAATACAAATATTGTTAAGAAATGTGTTTAACAAATGCAAAAGAGTGGAGCGCGAAAGTGTGCTTACAAAACATGTAGTTTTGGTAGATTTATCAAGTTCCAGGAAACCATTTTCTTGTTTGGCAGGAGCGCGCCCAGCTCTCTCCGATTTGCAGCATGCGATTGGCTGAAAAGGGCCGAGCCCCTGAAGTCTTCCCTCCCTACCGTAGCACCCCTAGTTCTATGTTACGGCCTTCTCTCTCTACTAGCTCTACCCACTTCGGGGCGAAGAATCTGCCGCCCCACCACTCGACATTTCCAAAAACATTTCTCTCGTGACAAGAGTCTCGTCCATCTCAAAAAACATTGGCTGCGAAACAACCTCCGTATTAGTACGCAATATTATTTACTGAGTAGCAGATAAGTAGAGGTATGCGTTCTGAGATCTTATTAGGAGGGCTGCGCCCCGCAGCCCTACATCACCAGCCGCCACTGAGTGGCAGTCGTGAAAGACACATCGTCTCAGCTCTTGTAAGAAACTGGAATATAGTACGAAGCCGGAGGTCGCTGGTTCATCAACGCCTGAGGTTAGCGCAGTGCTATCGACTTCTTCGGAAGTGATACCTGGGACACAGATCCCCATCGACTTCTTCAGCATGGCACGGCTGCACCATCGATCTTGCTCAGTGCATGGCATGCAACGGCTGCACCATCGACTTCTTCAGGCATGGCACGGCTGCACCATCGACTTCTTCAGGCATGGCAACGGCTGCACCATCGACTTCTTCAGGCATGGCAACGGCTGCACCATCGACTTCTTCAGCATGGCCAGGCAACGACCTCGCTGGCACCACTCGACTTCTTCAGATGGCACGTGCAACAGTGATTCTTCGACGATCCCTACAGCAGGGGTTCGTAGGTTGACTACTTTAAATATCCTAGCCACGAGAAAAATAAATAAATGAAATACAAATAATGAAAGCAAAACATATGTAAAACATAGGCAAATTGCAGGTGTTATACTTACATAAATTGTGTCAAAATACGTGAAACAAACAAAATTATGAAAATGACTGTAGATCGTGAGAAATGTTTTCTTACTGGATGTTAAAGAAAACTAAAAGTTGGCTCGTTTGATTTGATTTGACAGCTCACTTTTCACGGAGTACTTCCATACATTTGGCTAGTAAAGTTGGCAACACGTACATCACTTGGATTTTCCTTATAGGCATGTATAAAATGCTCCTCTGTTTTATGACGTTCTATCACTTTGAAAGTGATAATAGTTACCACCTGTAGTTATTTTACTTCTTGTTTAATAAAGTTAAGCTTAAAAACGTCAAAAACTCCGGCGTACGGGAAGAAAATAGACGGTAATCATTCCGTAATTTTACATGCAGATTAATAGTAGCCGTCAAATAGAAAGCGAAACGACATGGGGTGGCAAATACAGATGGAAATTTTGTTGTTGTAATGATATAATTTAATGATAAAAACAACTTTTACTGTGGCTAGCTATCTTCGTACGTTGACATAGTAGCCAGATACTTCCTGAAATATTCGCAGCACGTAAAGGTACAGCTCCAACTTTAAATGTTAGTATCGCCAACAGGAACCGCATAGTAATCGGCAAGTCATGTATAGGTTCTCGTTTTTTATTATTATGAATTTGCAGCTG